>CM056376.1:99630475-99665475 GCA_029718625.1 Synaphobranchus kaupii
GCATAACCAATAATACACACATTACAAATATCATTATATTAGAAAATATTAGTGCATGTGTGTGCGTGTGTGTGTGTGTATATGTAGGTATAGAGACTGAGGCAGGCTGGTGTGGCGAGTATCCTTGCACATTTATGTTCTCCTTCTTCTTCTTATTATTATTATTATTAATATATACTTATAATAATAATATAGCAACAAAAACAAGATGGGTGTATCATATAGATAAGCAAGTGTACTGCGGAGTGACAGGCAGATGTATTGTGGAGAAACAGCCAGGTGTATTGTACAAGCAGGTGTTGTACCTATGGAGCTGATTCGAGCGGGCGGGCTGCCAATGCTGGTGGGGGCGCTGTGCTTCAGGGACCCGGGGCCCAGCTTCTGTGCAGAGACCTGTGGGGAAGTGGGGGAGGTGGGTGACTTGCTCTCGGCTGTCTTAGGCTTGGACGACAGGTTCAGGGGCTGAGCGCCCTCGTCCTGAAAGCAAAACAGCAGAGACGTCTCCATGGTGACCGCGTTCATGGGGACACGGGAGCCAATAAAAAGTCTGAGCAATACCGTCTGTCCTACCCACTTCCAGAGAATCCATCACCATTGGCCCTCTGACCAGGGAGAAAAACTGTACTAGTCTGCATCTGGGTCATTGTTAGTAACACTGAAGTAAGAAAAGTGAAGAGAGTCTTTATGAATTCTAATATATGACACCTGATTGATCCTTAAAGGCCAACATTGCCTTAAAACTAATAAGCAGCATATTGTGGATAAGCATACAGAGAAGCAAGGAAATGTTTATATTGGAGAACTATACAACGTGGCAGTTTCCATTTGAACAGATTGTGTCTCACATACTGCTCAAGTGTTGAGCATATATATATATTCTGTGAATGATATGGATTAATTATATATGCTGGGGATATGGTGATACATATCTGTGATAAAATGGTACTTTCTATTTCTATTTGAACTATCAATGATATGTGAACAAGACTGCACTAACAAGATAGTAGCAACCATTGCTAAATGTGAAATGGCCACTTACAAGTTGAAGCACTTGGGTGCAGGCCCAGGCTCCTATCCTATCTGGGTACATATCAGCTCAGGTCAATTTACTTAACAAACACCTGCAGCTTTCTTCAGTTACAGCTGACCTACTGCTAAGATGAGTCATTGGAAAAGCAGACACAAGCCAGCTTCACCGTACAAAGAAAAGACAATATAAAAAGCTTAGCTAAGCAAATCCTAGCCTGTATTTATGCACTTACGTGAACAATAACAGATATGACATGATGGGTTTGTTACAGACCCAACAAAAGGGTCTGTAAATATAATATTACTACCACCCACAGAGAGAAGAAGAGGTGGAGTAATGCATTCTGGATATTGTATAACGGTCAAATCTTTGGAATAGTTTAGAAAACCGCATATGCATTCCGCATCTTCTTTCTTAACAAATGAAGGACTTTTCAGTACAAAAACCTGCTATGAATAAAAGTAAGGACCATCATATTCCCCCATTTTGTCCTTTTGTTGTAAAGTTGTCTTTTAATCCTCCATTGGAAAAACATCCAATTCAATGCCTGTGCACATTCCTTACTCTCAATTTAACTTGGTTCACAAATGTCAGATTTTACCCTGAGATATCCATGTACACCCTTTATATACTCCCACCAACCGAAATACACAAACACACGCGTGCACACACAGGCATATGCAGGCACATAGCTAACAGAAAAATGAAAGCAATAACACTGTGGGAGAGAGAAGTGACACCTCCTATAGCAGCTTGGGTCTGTTTGAGGTGAGGGGATGGGGTGGGGGAGGTGGTCAGAATGGTGGTCACAGTAATGAAGCATGACGTAATAAACCATATGGTTATTAGCCCTGTGAATGATATAATTACATTGATCATGATTACCCCTGCTGATGACATAATCATATTAAAAAAAGTAGTGCACTCCACTCCCATGACAGGAAGAAAGGATTAGATCATAGAGCAGTAGCAAGATCCACAGTGCCCCCCTCACCAGAATACACAAATTCTTTGTGCTTTGGGAGAGGGGGGTTGAGCGTGCCATGGTTAGTGCTCGGGAAACTTTTCCCCAATCCCTGAAGACAAAAAAAGGGGTTTCTGCAACAGTGGTCTCATTGTGGTCCTGACCCTAAATGTGTGAACATAAGAGAGGAGAATTCCAACTTGCGGGCAATCAAACCAAAAGCAATGCACACAATGCTTATTCATTCCTGAAAGCCACAGCCAAGGGGAAGAGACAGAAGCAGGAAGTAGCAGTCTGTAACATGAGCCACGGTATGTTTCCACAGAAATGGTGAATGCACACAAACAGTAGTGGCAGTGGCATTATGCTGCAACTACAGTCACTGTTACAACTACACTACCGCAGCAACTAATGTTATTGTCTCAATGCCATCACATCTACCAGTAGGTGTACTAATAGCAGAGAGGGGGAATGCTGGTTGGGGACAGAGGCCTGTCCCCTGTGGTCAAGCTGAAGGTAGCAGCAATGTTCAATCCGGTGTCTGATGTGGGAACGCTTATGGTTTTCATGAATGGCCTGATTAAGACCTTCCCCTGCAGTCTTGTGATGAGCTTTAACAGGCTTGGGTTCATTACAGTGGGGCTGAATGGGGAGGAACCCAGAAGATCTCCTCATTACGCTGGAGACAATAGCCTAACTGACTGACTGAAGGTTGCATTCTGACCTACATTGCACTGGGTTTGGCTGCTTAACTGTAGAAGAAACCTGAATATTTGTTACAGATAAAACCTCTTTGCTGAGCTTTGTGCTTCTTTCTCTCTTAAGAAAATCCTGTAGTGGGAGGCTGGCCAACATGAATAATGCAACGAAGGAGGAATTAGTTGAGACTGGGGCTGTTGTGTGATTGGCTGGGACGTTTTTGATTAAATGGGCTGTGTGTGGGCTGCATGTGATTGGCTGGACTATGGCTGAGTTCTGTGTGATTGATGGGGTTGTAGCTGGGGCAGGACTACTTGTGAGTGACAGGGCTGGATTATATATGATGGGCTGTAGGCAATTAATTGTGCTACAGTACAGTACATGTGACTGACTGAGCTGTATGTGATTGTCTAGGCTGTGGGTAAACAGCATGTGTCACTGGACAATGAGAACTTCCAGTGAGATGAGCACTTTCCCTTGTGAAATCTCAAGAATAGAGACAGGTCAAATACCCGGTAGTAATGTAGACTTAGCAAATACCCGTTAGTAATGGAGACTTAGCAAATACCCATTAGTAATGGAGACTTAGCAAATACCCGTTAGTAATGGCGAATACGGAAATACCCGGTAGTAATGGCGAAAAAGGAAATACCCGGTAGTAATGGAGACTTAGCAAATACCCGTTAGTAATGGAGACTTAGCAAATACCCGTTAGTAATGGAGACTTAAGAAATACCCGTTAGTAATGGAGACTTAGCAAATACCCGTTAGGAATGGAGACTTAACAAATACCCGGTAGTAATGGAGACTTAGCAAATACCCATTAGTAATGGAGACTTAGCAAATACCCATTAGTAATGGCTAATAAGGAAATACCCGGTAGTAATGGAGACTTAGCAAATACCCGTTAGTAATGGAGACTTAACAAATACCCACTAGTAATGGAGACTTAGCAAATACCCGTTAGTAATGGAGACTTAACAAATACCCACTAGTAATGGAGACTTAGCAAATACCCGTTAGTAATGGCGAATAAGGAAATACCCGGTAGTAATGTAGACTTAGCAAATACCCGTTAGTAATGGAGACTTAACAAATACCCACTAGTAATGGAGACTTAGCAAATACCCGTTAGTAATGGAGACTTAACAAATACCCACTAGTAATGGAGACTTAGCAAATACCCGTTAGTAATGGCGAATAAGGAAATACCCGGTAGTAATGTAAACTTAGCAAATACCCGTTAGTAATGGAGACTTAGCAAATACCCATTAGTAATGGAGACTTAGCAAATACCCGTCAGTAATGCGAAAAAGGAAATACCCGGTAGTAATGTAGACTTAGCAAATACCGTTAGTAATGTAGACTTAACAAATACCCACTAGTAATGGAGACTTAGCAAATATCTGTTAGTAATGGAGACTTAGCAAATACCCGTCAGTAATGGCGAAAAAGGAAATACCCGGTAGTAATGTAGACTTAGCAAATACCCGTTAGTAATGTAGACTTAACAAATACCCACTAGTAATGTAGACTTAACAAATACCCACTAGTAATGGAGACTTAGCAAATATCTGTTAGTAATGGAGACTTAGCAAATACCCGTCAGTAATGGCGAAAAAGGAAATACCCATTAGTAATGGAGACTTAGCAATTACCTGTTAGTAATGGAGACTTAAGAAATACCCATTAGTAATGTAGACTTAGCAAATACCTGTTAGTAATGGAGACTTAACAAATACCTGTTAGTAATGGTGAATAAGGAAACACCCGGTAGTAATGGAGACTTAGCAAATACCCATTATCAATGGAGACTTAGCAAATACCCGTTAGTAATGGCGAAAAAGGAAATACCCGGTAGTAATGGAGACTTAGCAAATACCTGTTAGTAATGGAGACTTAGCAAATACCCATTAGTAATGGAGACTTAGCAAATACCCATTAGTAATGGCTAATAAGGAAATACCCGGTAGTAATGGAGCCTTAGCAAATACCCGTTAGTAATGGAGACTTAACAAATACCCACTAGTAATGGAGACTTAGCGAATACCCGTTAGTAATGGCGAATAAGGAAATACCCGGTAGTAATGTAGACTTAGCAAATACCCGTTAGTAATGGAGACTTAGCAAATACCCATTAGTAATGGAGACTTAGCAAATACCCATCAGTAATGCGAAAAAGGAAATACCCGGTAGTAATGTAGACTTAGCAAATACCCGTTAATAATGTAGACTTAACAAATACCCACTAGTAATGGAGACTTAGCAAATATCTGTTAGTAATGGAGACTTAGCAAATACCCCTCAGTAATGGCGAAAAAGCAAATACCCGTTAGTAATGTAGACTTAACAAATACCCACTAGTAATGGAGACTTAGCAAATATCTGTTAGTAATGGAGACTTAGCAAATACCCGTTAGTAATGGAGACTTAACAAATACCCACTAGTAATGGAGACTTAGCAAATACCCGTTAGTAATGGAGACTTAACAAATACCCACTAGTAATGGAGACTTAGCAAATACCCGTTAGTAATGGCGAATAAGGAAATACCCGGTAGTAATGTAAACTTAGCAAATACCCGTTAGTAATGGAGACTTAGCAAATACCCATTAGTAATGGAGACTTAGCAAATACCCGTCAGTAATGCGAAAAAGGAAATACCCGGTAGTAATGTAGACTTAGCAAATACCGTTAGTAATGTAGACTTAACAAATACCCACTAGTAATGGAGACTTAGCAAATATCTGTTAGTAATGGAGACTTAGCAAATACCCGTCAGTAATGGCGAAAAAGGAAATACCCGGTAGTAATGTAGACTTAGCAAATACCCGTTAGTAATGTAGACTTAACAAATACCCACTAGTAATGTAGACTTAACAAATACCCACTAGTAATGGAGACTTAGCAAATATCTGTTAGTAATGGAGACTTAGCAAATACCCGTCAGTAATGGCGAAAAAGGAAATACCCATTAGTAATGGAGACTTAGCAATTACCTGTTAGTAATGGAGACTTAAGAAATACCCATTAGTAATGTAGACTTAGCAAATACCTGTTAGTAATGGAGACTTAACAAATACCTGTTAGTAATGGTGAATAAGGAAACACCCGGTAGTAATGGAGACTTAGCAAATACCCATTATCAATGGAGACTTAGCAAATACCCGTTAGTAATGGCGAAAAAGGAAATACCCGGTAGTAATGGAGACTTAGCAAATACCTGTTAGTAATGGAGACTTAGCAAATACCCATTAGTAATGGAGACTTAGCAAATACCCATTAGTAATGGCTAATAAGGAAATACCCGGTAGTAATGGAGCCTTAGCAAATACCCGTTAGTAATGGAGACTTAACAAATACCCACTAGTAATGGAGACTTAGCGAATACCCGTTAGTAATGGCGAATAAGGAAATACCCGGTAGTAATGTAGACTTAGCAAATACCCGTTAGTAATGGAGACTTAGCAAATACCCATTAGTAATGGAGACTTAGCAAATACCCATCAGTAATGCGAAAAAGGAAATACCCGGTAGTAATGTAGACTTAGCAAATACCCGTTAATAATGTAGACTTAACAAATACCCACTAGTAATGGAGACTTAGCAAATATCTGTTAGTAATGGAGACTTAGCAAATACCCCTCAGTAATGGCGAAAAAGCAAATACCCGTTAGTAATGTAGACTTAACAAATACCCACTAGTAATGGAGACTTAGCAAATATCTGTTAGTAATGGAGACTTAGCAAATACCCATCAGTAATGGCGAAAAAGGAAATACCCATTAGTAATGGAGACTTAACAAATACCCGTTAGTAATGGTGAATAAGGAAACACCCGGTAGTAATGTAGACTTAGCAAATACCCGGTAGTAATGTAGACTTAGCAAATACCCATTAGTAATGGAGACTTAGCAAATACCCATTAGTAATGGAGACTTAGCAAATACCCGTTAGTAATGGAGACTTAACAAATACCCATTAGTAATGTAGACTTAGCAAATACCTGTTAGTAATGGAGACTTAACAAATACCAGTTCGTAATGTAGACTTAACAAATACCCACTAGTAATGGCGAATAAGGAAATACCCATTACTAATGTAGACTTAACCAATATCCGTTAGTAATGGAGAGTTAGCAAATACCCGTTAGTAATGGAGAGTTAGCAAATACCTGTTAGTAATGGAGACTTTCACAAATACGTGTTAGTAATGGAAACTTAGCAAATACCTGTTAGTAATGGTTAGGAGTGAAAATACTTAGCAGTAATTGTTTGAATAGACACCACTTTTTGTTAGACTTTTGGGTGTTTGAACCTTTTTGTTAAGAGTAACCATTTAGAGATCCTTCAGAGAATGTGTATGGTTGTGCTGGCATGTTATTTCTTCTTATTGTTTTGTATGAAAACGTTATATTATATTTATTATATTTTTTATTATATTTTTATTTAACCTGGCTACAAAATGAATCATCCATCAGGGACAATAAAGATTAATCCATTCATTCGTTCATTTGCATTCTGGGGTCTCTTGGATCCGTAGTGGGAGATGTTTGCAGTAGTGATCTAATAAAAAGGTATCATCCCCTGCCCCCCACCCTACTCTAGTGATAAGACCCCCCTAGTAATTCACAAGCTGAAGATTGTTACTCCTTCCCATATCATGCAGGGTGTTCCTCCAGGCTTCCTGTAGAGGCTCTTTCCCCGCCCATGATATTCCACAATGCACATACCATGAGGCTCAGACCTTCCCATGCTGTTATAGATCACAGGGGCCACTCACAGTCTAACAGGGGGCCTCAGTCCAGCAAGTTCAGCCAGTGATCTTTCTCCCGTTTTTATCTGATACCCTCGTCTCTTCTCTTATATTGGTTGTACCTCCTCCTGGCCTTCTATCTTTAAAAAATATAAAAACTCTGGTCTCTGATCTCACTATTGCCCTGGAGAACACACCCCTGGTCTGACCCCTCACCCTGAGACTGCGAGGACGACATCACACTTAGCCGTTTTTTTTGTTTGTTTGTTTCAAAATTGTGTGAGGTAAAAATAATCTTTCGCCTTAAAGAGTTAATGACAGATCCCAAATTAACCTGCCCATTCCTCACCTTCCACTCCACACAGCGACTGATACACCCCCAGGTGCTGACCCACCCCCCACACTCCCTGCACCCCCTTCTGGCCTGCCTCCCTGCCAATACTGTTCCTGACCTACTTTTATAGCATGCCTGCACTCATATCTGTCCATTTGCTGACAGTAGACTTGTATCTGCTTCAAAGCCCTGGTACTGGTGTACTCGGCCCTCAACTTCTCTGCCTATGTTTCCATTTCTGTCTTTTCTGTCTCTGTAGGCCAGCTTGCGGCCTGTATCTTTTACAGCTCTTCCTCTGCCTTGTTCTCCCATCATCCACAGTAAGGGCTTGCTCATTTTCACCCTTTCCCCAAAAACAGGTGAAAGGACACCACACTTCCAGATTAACAGACTTAACTTCCTGTCCCCCCACTACCATCTGAAAGCTCACCGCTACAGACTCCACCTGCGTTCATCTGATTTTGATATGCTGGTTGGACCGAGGCATGAAACCAAGGGGCCAAGACCAGGCTTCCTTTTTGAAGCGCACTTCCTGGTCTTTTTGAAAGCATTGCTCACTAGCGCTGTGCAGTAGGCTCCAGTATAGGTCTTTCAGCCCCCCCCCTTCAATGTAAATCAACTCACGCTCAGTGGACGACCTGGAATCAGCCCGGACTTCATTACTATATAAGGGTCCCCTCTTTTTCCTACTGTGAGGTCTCTGGCAGCTTCAAAACCGCACTTTTTAAAAAAACTTTAAAAAAATTATAATTTGCCGCTTAACACGGGGCTGTCTATATCCAATTCCCACCCCAATTTGGAATGTCCAATTGTCTCCCCAAACTGCGTTCATGAAACAACCCCACTGCACTGGACACAAGAATATCTTACCTCAGTGCAAACCCGCGGCTTTCCTTCGAAACACGTGACTCAACCATCTTTCTCTCCCTACGCATCATCGCCAAACACGCACAGAGCGGAATCGAAGGAAGACCACCCAATGCAGCTGCATGCAGGCAATGGGCTTGTCCATACTCAGTGGGGTTTCAAAACCACACTTCCGCAGCTTCAAAACACATTTTGCAAAGCCCATGGGAAGTCAATGGGTGACGTGACAGGCACTTGATGCAGTCTATGCATGAAACCCAGCTGCCTGCTTCTTCATATACTCATATACTTCACATACTACTCATGGTTTATAGCTCATGCTATAGCGCTTGCTGATAGCTGACTGCTGGTAATTATGATTTGGGTCTTATGATTATAAAGATATAATATCTAATGCAATGTCAATAAAGTATGAGACCACAATTCACAGACATTTACAAAAAAATAAGAAAAATTTACAGAAAAAATTAATAATAATTTTGCATTAATTGTTTTGCACTCTTTGAGACTGTATACAAACCATGCAGGAACAACCGACTCTGTCACATATACTGAACAGAAAGACACCATCAATGACTGTACAGACAGAATTATTCCACAGTATATATTACCCTTAGCACTCTCCCACCACCCTCCGCACATGCCTCCCGCTATTATTGAAATGGGATTTCTGAGCCTCGTGCTGATCAGTGACCCCTCATTCAGAGGTCAGCCGTTGGCATATCTGATTGTGTCTGATCCTGATACTCAGGGAGGGTCTCCCCGCATTGATGAGCAGCAGTCCCTGCCGCCCTCTGGCCAGAAAAATGGCCTGCTTGTGTGCAGAACTTGGCTGGTGTCCAGTTGGAGCGGCAACACGGCCATTACAGCCTTCAAGACGCTCCACAGAAACACACGCTCACACTGAGAGAGACGGCGGTAGCGGTGGCCTAGGACGTGGATGGAACACGTACCTTGAGTTTCGGCGGCGGGGTGCCTCTGCACTTCTCTGTTGGGCCACTAGAGGGCGAGTGCGTGCCAGCTAGGTTGGCCCCTGGGGACACCTGCATGGCCGCCAGCTGGGCCGCGTAAAGCTGCTGAAGAAACAGGAGGAGGGAGAGAGGCAGAGAGACATGAATAAATAAATACGCTCCTCGCACAAACAAAAAGAAGATGCAGGCTAAAAAGCTGGGGCGGCCATTAGCAGAGTCCTGATGGCTGTTTTTGTTTAACAGGCAAGCACTTCTCCTGGAGGGGCTGTCACTTCGCGTCCCGCCACTCGCCCCCCAGGGGCTTGACTAACAGCACACAGGACTGAGAGATGTCCTAACCAGGTGCATCCTGGGAAACGCTATGCAGAGGGGTCAGACACCGGAAAGTGCTTCTGAAGGTGAAAAAGTGGCTGACGTGCTCATCGCAGGGGATTTCTGCACCCAGTAGATCAAATGTAGATGCTTTAGTAGATCTTTAAAGTGACATTACATCAGACCCTAAACTCAGATTGTTTTCCAAAGATAAACAGATTCAGCTGAAAATTCCCTATGTAAATGTAAATAATAAATCCAGTTTGTTGAAGAATGGAATAGGTAATGTAATATTAGGACAGTAAGGATTGGTTTGGTCACCCAGTAGGTCTATTTCAAATGAATCAACTCTTCAAATGAATTTACTCTTGCAATGGTGAATGTTAAATGGCAGATGAGATTTAAGTAGTCATGATATTTATTGCAACAACAATGACCAGATTAAATACTCAGATCGATAATGACGCAATAAATCACCATTTCTACCTGGTAAGTACTACTGCTATTAAAAAAAGTGCTTCTTCATGCTGTTTATACATTCCACTGTGTGTTTAGCTTTTGCATACATTTTAAGGGAACCCAAGGTGATTACAGTATATAAACAAACCATTCAAAAGTGTTTTTGTTAGATCTATCAAGCATATTTACGTATATAATCTCAGAGCTGGTTCAACGTCTTAGACTTAAACCATGAAATGTATTGAGTTTTTACAGAACAAAAAAAAGGAAGTAAAACTCCATCTAGATATACACTGTACATATTACAATAAATGATCGGTAAGATGTACGGTAAATTATTGTTACCTTTTCAGAGAACAGCACCAAGTGCCCTGTAAGGATATTAAGAATGAGACTTGAGTGTTTTTAATCGTGTTTTTTCCTTAAGATGTGGAACCAAATCAACGTGAGTAAAACTTCTGTCCCTCTGTTTCACATTGGCTGCCAGCCATGAGCGGGAAACAAAGACTGTTTATGCAAATGTCCACAGCAGCTCTCCCATCACCCTTTCAACACATTACACACACACACACACACACACAAACTCATACAGAGAGAGAGAGAGAGAGAGAGAGAGAGAGAGAGAAAGAAAGGGGGAGAAAGGGAAAGAAAGAGCGACAGAGACATAAGGGCCAGGAATAGCTGATGGAATAAAAGGTCTTGTTCGCCATTTCTATTCAATTACCCAACCCCCCGTCTCCCCCCTAGCCCAGCTCCAGGAGGTGTGTGCGCCTGAGCGTAACCCCCCACCCCCCTCTCGGGGGAAGTGGTCGGGTGCTAGATTGAGACCACTGGCTCAAATGGCTTTATTTGCTGTTTGAATTGAGTTCCATTACAGGCCAGTTTCTGTCACTCAGCCCTGCTCAATGGGGCACGGAGAGAGACGCGGTCACTCACACACTTATAGCACGCCGCGACAGAGCGTGTCCACAGAGCACTGCGCTGCCATGCAGATGAAGAGACAGGAAGTGACAGCACAGACCCCTGGGGTCACCACAGGCGTGGGGGGGGGGGGGGGGGGTACATGACACAGAAAGGGGGTGGGGGCACAGACAGAAAGATCGGGTACAAATCATATCTGGGTCGGGATAGCACAGAGGCCTTTAAATGCCAGCCATTTGTAAGACTGTGAGAGGTGCTCGTATGGGGAAGGAGATGGTGGGGGTGCTCTACACTATTTGCATCAGCATTTGAGGGGATGCCTAGATTTAGCTGGATGGTGAGAGGAGATTCCTGGGAAGGATGGTCACAGGAAGCAAGCCACTAGGCGAAATTAAGTAACACTCCAGAAACGTATATTTCTCTGGCCCAATTAATCCCTTATATGAACAGTCGTAACCGATAATTAAATCTGCGCCTGTGTTTGCTGCAGGAATATTGGCTGAGCCACATTAGCATATCCATTATCAGCCCCACATGACACATAAATTGCACGACCATACGCTCATTCTCAACGAACCTTGTTCAGAAAACAATCATCTGAGAGCAAAACAGCCATCAGAACCTGCTAGCTGTCATTTACACACTATAACTACAGCTAGCTTTCAGAGTGAAAACAAATGTTACTGATACCAATAAAAGTTTACGTGTGTTCATTTTAGTTAAAGTGATACTGCAGTCAAAAACCAACTTTTCCTGTTGAAAACCGATGTTTTGGGTTAGATTATGATCATACACAACTGTTTATGTCCGAAAATCTCATGTTTAGTCAAAATAGTTTTATCTGAGTTTTTGTGTAGGCTTACCAATACGCTAGTTTCCGGGGATTCGTGACATCACGAGATCCTTAACATAAAAATGGGTGGAGTTGAGGTGATCCTAGGGGTGGTCTCGGCTGGGCACGTGGTATAAAAGCAGAGACCAATGGGTTTTTTTCCTCTTTGAGACTGAGACCCTTACTGCTAACTAGTTCGTTCAAGTTCAAATGTGAATTGCTTTGTATTACTGCTAACGTTAATATTACGACTTATATCGACACACCCTTTCACTCGAAAAACACCTTTGACCGTATGAATATTCATAATATGACTACGTGGCACCATCGTCATATGACCCACCCACTCACGAGTTCCAGTTCAAATTGAAGCGGTAAAAAAGGGCTTAGAAAAGCCTCTGCAGTATCTCTTTAATACATTTAGGAAAAGCATTATTCAAAAGGTTTAAACCACTAGGTGGCTATTTTATGTTTGGTTCATGGCCAAATCAACTAAACATGTTAAAACTGTCAAATTGTAGTTATAATAGTTATTATCCCATCTGGAACAGTAAATAATGCCTTTTCACAATACACATTCTATAAACATTCATATATATTGGCAAAACAAATACTGGAAGTGCAGTGTCTGCACTCTACCACCAGTGCCCCTCCCCACACCTGCCAAAGCACACCCCCAGCACCCCCATTATTGCAGCAATGATGTCTTTAATGTCATGGACACATCCTCAGAAGAGACCTTCTCGAGGCCTTTTCATTCTCAGAGATGACGGAAAACTTCTACCGTTAATCTCAGGCAGTTAGAGCAGATATACCGCCTCCCTGTGTGAACGGATCTGCGGCGTAGGGGGGCACGGCCCCTTGTTCCCCTTCAATAAGCCCGGTTCACCAAGTTTATGTTTTTCTTACATCTGAGGATTCTGGAGAATTCCCTGAAAGAAGGGAGTTAAGAACGGCTGCGTCCATTGTTTATAGGGTGACCTGCCGCAATTTCTCCTTCCCCTTGCATTCTTCTCGCCGGGCTCTGCGGCTCTCAAGTGTGAAAGAGTGCACCGTGACACATTCAGCACCTGACTGATAACAGACATTGGAGAAGCAACAGCGTGGTCTCTGTGCAGACTAGCGGGGTTGTGAGAAAGACAAAGCGTGTTGACCTCCGCAAATAAATGGAAAATTCCTTGGGCATAAATAACTTTGCTGCCTCTTTATAAGTACAGCTGAACAGTGCTTTCAGGAGCAGCATGGGGTTAGAAGGACCTTCCACCCACACCACAGTATGGCTTAGAAGAACAGTACCATTAAAAAATATGTGAAGGAATGGTTCTCTGGACAAAGGGACTTCAGAGGACAAAGTCAACTTCCCCTTTCAATTTTCTACCACCATTTCAATCGCTGTCCCCCTCGCTTTAGAAAAATGACACGGTAGCCCCATTGGTGGCAATAAGGAGGGAGCTCAGTCTCCAGTATATCTGTTTTCATCTGTGGTGTGAGTCTAAATGTTCTGTGACTGCACAGGGACTGGTCTGACATGTACCGTGAATTCATGGATGACGCACGACCATACAGTGTAGAGAAAAAAGCGTTGTGTCACGTGAAACCATTTCTGCGCACTTAAGAGCCTATACCATGAACAAATAAATCAAATTCTTCTATACTGGACTTTTATCTCATCCACACACACACACACACACACACACACACACACACACACACACACACACACACACACACACACACACACACACACACACACACACACACACACACACACACACACACACACACAACACACACACACACACACACACACACACACACACACACACACACACACACACACACACACACACACACACACACACACACACACACAAGCATGGTGGATTGCATTAAACCTCTCACAAGGGCAATTGAGATAAATAAATCTTTGTGTCTTTTCAACATTTTTGAAAGTATAGACACTAGTAAAGGAATTAACCAGAATCTGCCTGTGAGTCCCTCTCTCTCTTTGTCTGTAAGACTCCCCGTCTCTCCCTCTCTCCCCCTCTCCCCCATGTACAGTGCAGTAATCCTGTACAATATGTTCCAACATCTGCCTCCCCATATGATGCCTGACCCATTCCATTGGCCCTCTTTATACCTCTCCAGTATGACTGTTCATTACACCAGCTGAGCCGATCAGGCCAGCAACAACGCTCCATTCCTCCGTCTCTCTATTCCTCTTTCTATCCCTCATCCTTCCATCTGCTCCTCTCATCTCCATTTGGATCATAGATCCAGCACCTACAGCTCCATCTCTACATCCCTGTCTGTCACTCTCTCTGACCCACGTCTCTCCATCCCTCCTCCATCTCTCCGTCTCCTCTCACTATTCCGGTGTCATCTCTCCATCTGTCCCCATTCATCTCTTTCTTGAACACAACTGCATGCAACTTTGCCACACACACGCACGCACGCACGCACGCACACGCACACGCACACACACACGCACACGCACACGCACACGCACACGCACACACACACACACACACACACACAGGATTTCCCTTCTGAATAAGTAAATCGGCTTTAAATCCAGTGAACAAAACCACCCATTACCAGCTTAGTGCCAATAATGCTCTGTATGAATGGTCAGATATTCCATTAGTATTTCAAACGGGGAGTTAACTGTTCACATTCTATTAGTACTTAATTTCTCTAACCACAGATAGAGAATTCTGTTGGATTTCATACTGTTAACTGAAGATATGCTGTTAGTGTTTCACACAGTTAACTGCAAATAGTCTTACTGGTGTTACCCATAAAGCAGTAAACTGCTGCTGATATTCAATTTGAGGAACGGACATACTTCCATGTGTGATTTCTTATGCTGTAAATCCCTCTTCATGGCTGATGAGTGCTACATTGGATACAGCCCTGCCTGTCCTGACCTCCCTCAGAAAGTGACAGGATTTTTGTGCTAGCTGTGCTAATGGGGTCCACAAGCACCAGGCCTGCATAAAGCACAATCACTTTCTGCACTGTGGTGAACAAGCTGCAGTCTGAAACACTGTTTAGGAAGGAACAGACGAGACAGACGTAACTTTGGCCTCCACTACTACTCAGTGAACCAGCAGTACAGCTTGTTTAGGACTTGTTTAGTCTGAGGCACAATGAGCCTTGAGTTAATTGCATAGCTACAGGTATGAAAACTGCCCGACCATCCCAACTGTGCTCCTTTTTTAACAACTTGTCTGACTGCATAGAGCTCAGAGTCTGACCATTGACCACAGAGAGTTCAGCATCTCTGTTGTAAAGACTCTGTTCTGGCCTTATCTGTTCAGTTGCACCTGAACCAGAGAAGCCATGAACTCTGGATGAAAACATTCTCTACACTGTCAGTCAGCTCCAAGCTGCAGATAACAAAGTGCACGTGTGTGTGTGTGTGTGTGTGTGTGTGTGTGTGTGTGTGTGTGTGTGTGTGTGTGTGTGTGTGTGTGTGTGTGTGTGTGTGTGTGTGTGTGTGTGTGTGTGTGTGTGTGTGTGTGTGTGTGTGTGTGTGTGTGTGTGTGTGTGTGTGTGTGTGTGTGTGTGTGTGTGTGTGTGTGTGTGTGTGTGTGTGTGTGTGTGTGTGTGTGTGTGTGTGTGTGTGTGTGTGTGTGTGTGTGTGTGTGTGTGTGTGTGTGTGTGTGTGTGTGTGTGTGTGTGTGTGTGTGTGTGTGTGTGTGTGTGTGTGTGTGTGTGTGTGTGTGTGTGTGTGTGTGTGTGTGTGTGTGTGTGTGTGCGTAGCCTTTTAGTTCAATAAGACATTTTCAACCTGAATCTGTACTCAAAAGAATCCATAGGTTACAAAAACTGTTAGAATCACAGAAGACTAGTAGGGACCTAAAACTAACAGGAATTTCATTTTCAAGAAAAACAAAATCTCACAATGGGCTATATTATGATGTTATGATATTATAATAGATTAAAGAGAGAATGTGTGTTGGGTGAGGGCAAACATAGGCATACCACAGATCATTAGATGAAAAATATATCAACCTGAAAATGCCATTAATAAACATTTTAAACTGTTTAAACAGAGAAATTGTAGTTATAGAACATTAAATATCTTGAACAAATATTTTATCTAGCTGGCTAACTTAGGTTATCCTGCAAGGTTGCTAGTTATCAAATTGACAAGGCAGGCTATATAACTTCACTCGCCTCGCTGACGAACTGGACCTATACCATGTTTCATCATGGAGCAAATACTGGATTTAGTCACAGCCAAAGTGTTTGTACTGGCACTGGGTGGGCAGAAACTGTATAATAGTGCACTGAATGGAAGGAAAGCATGTGTAATGTTCCAAAGGGAAAAACTGCATGTAAAACTTGTATCATCCCCCATGAATATGAGTCGTGTTAAGAAAGCAGTCGTGTTTTTGAGAATACATATTATATCGTGTAAGCTATGAACATTTATTTTACATATCCTGGTCGAGCAGAGTCGAGCAGAGGAACCACAATGGAGTGAGGATCGCAATGGATCACAATTCTATGAGGCATAGGATAGCCTGCTGACTAGTACCCTCCCTCCCAGGGAGATGGCTAAAGCCACCTGTTACACAGCAAAACAACAAAAAAGAGTAAACGGCTCCAACTCTCTATTCTTCCCAAAGCCTTTCACAATCATCACGTTGGAAAATATGGTGGTAGCGTGCACTGGGCCTGACACAGCAGACAGCCACGGCTCATCTGGGGAACATCTCCATTAAGAAACAGTATGAGTATAATGTACTACTTATTATTATTATTATTATTATTTTAGAATTATTATTATTATTATTTGTAATTGTGTGATTGTATGAGATTGATAGCCTCACCCTCTTTGGGGAGGGCGGGGGAAAAGAAGGCACTGACGTTTTGAAGAGTGTTGTGAGAGGCCCCCCTTTTCTTTTTGTTTTGGTGATTTTACACCTTTTCTGTTCTAACATATCCTCTTTGTGTTTAATGTTTTGAATGTTTGCTTGCTCTGCCTGCACTAAATATCAGCGCATAATGGAAATGCAATAAAGAAAACGAACAAAAAGAAACATTGTGAGCGCGTGTGTGTGCGCTGCTTACCTGGAGCTGCAGTGGGCCGAGCCCAGGCGTAGCTGCAGCGGCCGCTGCCATGGTGGTGGGCATCAGCTGGAGAGGGTAAGGGTCACCTGCAGAAGGCAATGAGTGTGTCAATACCTTGATTCCCCCTGCCCGCCCCGCCCCACACCAAGCCATGCCCCCTCCATGCCGGACCCATCCCTCTCCGCTACAAACCCAGCGCTGATGAGTCATCCGTGTTTGGTCTAAAGAGCATGCTCAACAATATCAACACGTGTCTCTGGGTTCGTTTACCACTCTGTTCAGGCTGCCCTGTATAGAGGACTTGTATTCATGAAGTGAGAGCACATGTAATGTTGTTGTTCAGTTTTCAATCTCTGTACAATGATCTAAATCCATTAACAGGCTTGATTTCCTCTTACATAATTTTCTGAGAAAGCTTTATTCGGAGAAAGAGGAGAGCCATTTGTGTGATTCTACTCTCAGTCATAAAGGTACCATATTACTCGTATGAAATGGCAAACATTATAAAAGAGCAAACACGGTCTTAAAATCCTAGCCTTAAGACTAGAAGAACTGTTAGGCGTAGAGTGTAACATCGTGCTCTACGTTTCCCTGTTATTCACATGTCATTTCTGTACAAAAATAGGCCATATATTTGGACCATCTTTCAATCTTCCATATTATTGTGAAATATTCTCTCAACATAATCACGTTCTATTATCTCATGTAGGTGTTACCTTTTTTTAATTTTTTTAACTTCTGTCTTATTTTGTATTGACCTATTTAGGTGTCAAAACGACCAACAGAGAAATGCATTTTTACTTTGTGTAATTATTTACCAACCAGTTGCAATTTTGTAAACAGCACTTTATATGACTGAAAACCACCCCCACTTTATTCGATAGTACGTGTATAGTAAATAACATAACAGATTTATTAAAAATAAGTGGGATTTCATCGTATTTCTCTTTAAGAATTAAAAGAACTATTGTTTCTCTATATGATGCTACGTCAGCAATATCATTCTCTTGACAAGTGTAAATCAATTCCTTTGCTAGAAATGAAATTGGATTTAGATACAACTTATGCTATCTATTTTACTCTAAATGGAATTTCAGTTAAATTAATCCATAAACACAACCAACATTAACCTCTAATTCGGCCATTGTTAACTTGCCTTTCAGTGTTGACAATAAAGTGAAGTGCTAACTCTACTGGGTCAAACACAGGCCTCATATCAAAAAACAATAACCCTAGATGTTCCTATTGGATTATCCAAAGTATTTTTCCCACATAACCATTTCCTTAAAAACTCTTGGTTGAAGCATTCTTTGGAACAATGTCAAGGATGTATTCTGGGAGTTTTTATTCCTCTGGTCCCTAAACAAACTAAAGTGTCACATATTTCATGTCTCTCGTGGGGAACTCTGCAAAAAGAGAGAGAAATAAAGAAACAGAAGATGCTGGTTTTGGCCATGGGGCTACAGGAACTCTACTGGGAGACTAGTTCTCATTGGTTTAAACTGGGTAATGGTGCACAGAGTCCAGTTCTCACTGGTTTAAACTGGGTAATAATGCACAGAATCCGGTTCTCATTGGTTTAAACTGGGTAATAATGCGCAGAGTCCAGTTCTCACTGGTTTAAACTGGGTAATAATGCACAGAATCCGGTTTTCCGCTGCTTTAAGCTAAAGAGGACAGAGTGACAGCAGGTGGTAGTGGACTAGAGGGAGTAAGACAGTAATAATTGAAATGGGTGGACTTGTTTCAGAAACTGTGAAGTTCTGTGGGCAGAGCTGGACGCCGTGAAGTGTTGGAAGTATGTTGGAGGCGTGTTGGAAGCGTGTTCTGGCTGTGGCCCGTGTTATTGCGAGGAAACCTGGGGCAGGTCAGTGTACCCCCCTGTGTGTTCACGTTATTCAGCTGAATCCTGGCACACGCCTGTTCTCACTGTAAACAACACATTGCCTCACAGTTGGGTCTGCTACAGCCAAAAAAGACAGCCCCAAAGGACTTTTTTTTTTCTTCTACTTATTGAAAATACAATTTGAGACAAAAGGAAAACAGAAACTAGATTAAATGATAACTTGATGATTACATATTTTGTTGTTTTCAATATAAAAGCACACATACTTGTTGAATATTTCAGCTCCAAAAGATTTATCTGCTTTCTTGCTACAGACTCAAACACCCGTACCCCATGTCTCACACGTATACCCCACACACTAACCCATACCTCATAACCAGCACCCCCTATATAATCCACCCATGCTCACAGTCAAATCTCATAGTCCCACACATTTCCCTCATAACCTACATTCCAGATATTAACACATCATATCACAAATCACAACCCTTCACAACCTTACAACCAAAACCAAAACCCTGATACCACCTACACCCTATATCCCTATACAACAAATCTATAAACATATCACAACCACGCCTTACAACTATACCCCAAACCCATACCCGCAGCTGACACCTTCATCTTGAACACTATTCCACAAACCTTTACCCACACCCCCGACCACAAGCTCCAGCCACACCCCATATCCCATCTCCATGCGAGAGAGAAAGAGACAGAGACCATGGAAGAGGGACTCACTGCAGCCTGGTTTGTAGTTGAATCCTGGAGGCAGGAGGAAGCCCTGCTGGGCCGCAGCTGCAGCCAGAGTCCTCTGGTCTGGAGGAAACACTGGAATCATCAGGGGAGGCAACTGACCCTGGACCTGCTGAAAGAGAGAGATGGAGAAAGAGAGAGAGAGAGGGAAAATGAGATGGAGAGATAGAAAGAGATGGAGAAAGATATCAGTCATACAAACTTAATTGCGTCACACTGCTGCAAGGTTTTTGTTCTGTAAAGGAGAGGATTTTTTGGTTTGCTTATTGAAGAGCAGGTATGTGGGACCAGTTCTTTGAAAGATTTGCTAACGAACAAAAATATGGGAAAACAAGTGTTTCAACAGGTTCTGGTAGTTCCTTAATGGTACTACATAATCATCTTCACTTTGTGTTTCCTTCCTGTAGAGAGGGACAGAGAGGAGTGCACTTTAAGATTACAATGCCTCCATCCATAAGTATAAGTAGTTTCCCAGTGGTTTGAAGAGTATGACACTGATATTTATCCATGTCAGTGCTGGCTCAGAACCCAACTGAGCATTTATGGTATATCTGAAATGATGCTTGAGACAGCATTTCGCCATTCCATCAACTAAGCTAGAGTTGAATGACTTCCTTGTGTAAGATTGGTGTTGTATTCCTCCTGCAGAATATCAGATGCTTATAGATTCTACAGGTCAAACTGGCCACATTTGGTAGCCCAGCACCTGTTTAAGTACATTTACATTGGTTTTTCCATTATTTGTTCATTATCATACCTATTTGAGGTTTGTTCTATTAATTACAGGTATTCAAAGTTTTGTTCAGCGAAGAACAGGTATTTAAAGTATATAATTGGAGGATGGGATTCAGGGATTGCTCAAACACCTCCCAAACAAAATTTGAATCAGCTTCCATAGAAGCATTTTATGTGAATATTGGGTTTGCTAACTGGACCCCATACTGAGCTAATATGCCTGCAAGGTCTGGATTCAAACAGAAACTGCAGTTACATATGTGCAACACCTCAAATACTCACAGCAACCACATGATTGCACAGCACACTGAAAGATGCAGTCCCAGGTCTTGAACTCATGGTCATACTGAGATACAGGCCAGTGAGCAGGTCAGTGACTTTCCTGCTGAACCAACCCTGTCTCACAGATTACTCACACACACACACGCACAGGCACACCCACCCACTCACACACATACATACACACACACACACACACACACACACACACACACACACACACACACACACACACACACACACACACACACACACACACACACACACACACACACACACACACACACACACACACACACACATGCACACAAACACCCCCACACACACACACAGAACATCACGCAGAATCTTCCACACTCTCCCAACAGCTGGCCCCTCTTTCTGTGGAGAGCTCATCTCGGCATGAAGCCATGAGCCTTCACAAGGTTTCCAGGATAAAAAAAAACAGTGACTTTGGCAAGAAGGGAGATTCAAACACAGACACAGAGAACTGGGAGACAGATGGTTCTACCAAGGAAGGCACTGCCAAAAACACAAAGACTCCAGAAGAGATGTTACTGAGAGACAGAGAGAGAGAGAGAGAGAGAGAGAGAGAGAGAGAGGGAGAGAGAGACAGAATGAGAGAGAGGGAGTAAATGTGGAGTGAAGTTACTGAGAGTGTAATTGTAGAGTAATTGTACGGAGATTATGAAAACAGGGTGATGTTACTGTGTACTTGTGGAGCGATGGTATGGAGATTATGAATACTGGGTGATGTTACTGAGAGCGTAAATGAAGTAGGGTTACTGAGGGTGCCTACTGTTGTTATTGAGAGTCTAAATGTTACTGAGTGTAAATGTGAGCTGTTGTTATTGAGAGCAAAATGGACTTTGCCAATGCTGATAAGTAACTAAGTGGATAAGATAAGTTGTTGTCATTTCTCAGGCCTTGGTTAATTAGAAACCTCCAGCTTAATTGGAGTCATTGACTGAATGAGACTTCAATTGGCAGTTGTTTCAGTTGTCAGTCAAATGCTGGGTCAAAGACATGTTTAAATTGAATGGCGGTGGCCCAGGACAAGAGTGAACACCAATGCTGAACATAAGCTTCTTCCTTCTCTCACTCTTTTCTGCCTTTCCCCTCACTGGCGGCAGTGTAGTATAATGGTTAAGGAACTAGCCTTGTAACCGAAAGGTTGCAGGTTCGATTCCCAGGTAGGACACTGTCGTTGTACCCTTGAGTACGGTGCTTAGCCTGAGCTGCTTCCGTATATATCCAGCTGTATAAATGGATAATATGTAAAGAAAATGATAAAACGTTGTGTAAGTCGCTCTGGATAAGAATGCCTGTAATGTAATGTAATGTAATGTAAATGTCTTTTTTGCCTGTGCTCACACTGCCATATCTGTTCCTACCACTGAGTCTCTCTCTCTCTCTCCCCCTTTCTGTCACTTTCCATTTTGCCCCATCTAGTCTATCCCCTCTAATTCTCAGTCTCTCTTTTGCTCCCTCTCTCCCTCCCTCAGTTACAGCAGTAATGACCATGCTCTATCTCCCGCTCCCTGCCTGCTCCCCAGACCGGAGCCAAACACTATAATCACACGATCGCTGCACAGGGAATAGTGGGATTCAAACATTTGTTTTCAACCACACAATAATTACTCAACAATTTGGGTTAACCATAAATGCCATGTTGCCTACACAGTGATCAGAAGGTAGAGCCGTTTTATTGTTCAGCTTAAACAGGCCCCCCGCGGAGTGTAATCACAGACACAACAGTGTTCTTCCTTCTTTCAGGATTAATTGGGCATATGCTGTACTGTGGTTAGCTCTATTGGGCACAAGATGTACTGTGGTTAGATATATTGGGCAGGTGCTGTTCCGTGGTTAGATATACTGGGTGCACATTGCTGTGTGGTCAGATGAATTGGGTGCACATTGCACTGTGGGCAGCTGTGTCTAGTTATGGCCCTGTTTGTGCGGTATAGCTACACCAAAAGCACTGTCTCTCTCTCCCTCTCTCTCTGCATGGGTTATGTACGATGCAGCAGGAATTCAAAACAAGCAAACTTGCAGCTCATGTGCAAATGCACAAATATCCAAATGGGCTGTCTCTACTTCAGAATTTTACTACTTTTTTCCTACTGAATTTTTGGAGTGGTCCCCAACCCTGCTCCGGGAGATCTACTGTCCTGTAGGTTTTCACTCCAACCCTAACAAAGCACACCTCATTCAACAACTATAGATCATGTTGAGCTGCTAATTAGTAGAATCAGGTGTGTCAAATTAGGGTTGAAATGAAAACCTACAGGACATTAGATCTCCACGAACAGGGCTGAGGACCACTGGCCTACTGCATATTGCACCCTGGCAGCACTGATGGGCCCTGGACCATCCATTTGCATGTAAATTTACGACAGAAAACCAGCACCAATGACTCTTTGCCTCATATGCCAAAATGTCCATTTTGCAAACAAACCTAGAAGAGAATAGACATGCATATGCCATTTAGATAACTAAATATTGTCCTGATTAATGTATGGATTCATAAAGACCACTTATTTAAAACTGTGGAGTGGGTTTCAAAAAAAAATAATTTTCTGACCAGGAGACAAGATTCATCGAGTGAAACATACTGGCCCATGGATAGTGTAGTGAGAACATCTGTTGAGCACACATAAGGGACATCCCACAGTTCCCCTTTTCTGTTAAGGGCTGTTTTGAAACCCGTTTAGCATGTGCCCTCCAATGAAGGAGTTCCTTGAAGGCTCAAGTCAAAAAATAAAAAAATAAAAAAATAAAACTGTAATTCCCAGCAGCCCCCACCCTCTTCATCCTTCACATTTAACCTCTGACCCGGAATACTCTGGACAATAGCACCAACTCCATCTGTCAGCTCTATTAAACCCAGATAATCCTCTACAACAGCTGGGCATTGAATTCCGCACAGTCTTTTCTCTCACTCACACACAAACCATCAGACAGACAATTACCCTCAAATATACTAATCACGCATACACCCCCTCACACAGACACAAGACAGGCAGCTAGGTATGCACGCATGTACAAAACACATGCATGCACACACACAAGTGTACAATCCCAAACAAACAAGCATGCACTTACACAGATATTCTTCCTCCACACATACACACAACTAGCTGGCGTGTGCGTGTATGTGTATGTGTATGTTGGTATGCTGGTATGTTGGGGGGGGGGGGGGGGGGGGGTCAGGTCAGGAAGTAAGGCTGAGGGTGTAATGGGTAACATATGGACATAACAAGCAAGCCCAACAAGCCTACCCATTCACCTCCTCCACCCCCATCAGACTGCCCCTCCATAATTACGCATGGGAAATGACACACTAGGAAAATGAGAGAACAACTCAAAACAGTGCTCTTCTCAAGGACAAGACCAAGGCCAGGAGAACCGAGGCCCTTAAAATAGTGAGTGGAATTCTGAAAGTTTTCCATCTCTTTGTTTGAGCTGGACCTCCAGTGAGCCTCAACTTCCATCACAGCTCCACCTCCAGTATGGCTCCACCTCCCTATTCAAAAACGCTATCAAAGGAACATGGCAGACTATGCCACAAAGCTAACAACAGCTATGCTGAGGTAAGCCAATTTGGTAGGTCGGTTCATATAATTTTTGATATTGCTTTAACTTCTCTATGGAAGCAGAAAGAAAGAGGACACAATGAGGTTAAACCTGGAGCAGCATGGAGTATGGGTTCTGAGAGTAGACAAGCAAATCTAGACTGCTCCGCTTTCAAATCTAATGTAAAGAGCACATAGATCTAAAAGGGAGAAAACAGCCGCAGTGTAAAGAAAATGCAGATCTAACATGGAGAGAACTGCCATTGAAATTGCTCTTCGTGTGGAGAGAAAACCTGAAGGAAACACAAACGCTGCATATTCAACAACCCTCTAATCAGCCTCTCAGAAACAACAAGTAAAACTGGCATAAAAGCAAACGCCAGAGGAGGAAAACTTTTCTTCATGACTTTCATTAGAGGTAAAAAAAAGAAATGGAGAAAAAGTGGAAAGTTGGCAGCGAACTGGCTCTGCGTCGTTCGCCAGGCAGCACAGCTTGAACTTAAAGCTTTTTGAACATAATGAAGATGTGCTGATAATTAACATATGTAGTGTGAACAGGTTTGCTGGCACCAGAGAGTGAAAACTCCAAGGTAAAGTTATTATTAGGGAGTAATTAGCTCTGTGAAGTAAATGAGTGGAACAATAGCTGCCAGCATTGACAATATGGCTAACATCTGACTGCGCGAAAAAATACCCTGGTAAAGTGTGGGTCCCACAGCTAGAATCTGTTCAGAACCATATGCTCAAGCAATTAATGCAGAACCTTCCTGACCTATTGTTGAGGAGGGGACACACGGCCATACAACCAATAACCAATGGAGAGCGCCGTTTATGTTCTGTGCTGGCTGCAACATTGTTCTCTACTCATGGGCAGGAATTAACTTGGGTTGAGTGACTCCTGTTCTAGGCAGACTTGCATTAATTAGCATAGGCAGACTGATTCCTGTTAAGAGACAGCCTATATATGACTGCTCATTACCTATGGTCTCCTCAGTGTGTTCTACAGTTCCTGGTCCTGTCAAAGTGCTCTACAGCTCCTCTTTTTGACTATCTATGCAGTTCATTTAACTCTTGGAGAATCACACACACTATGTATTGCAGAAGAAGATGCAGAAAGATAGGATCAAACTGAGTGACAAAAAATTCAATCTTTTGGGACACACTTCAAGAGGCAACAGTTTCAGTTGTGTTAGCAAGCATATCCATGATCACATTGTTTATATTGAAATACTTGTGTATGCACCAATGGAGGATTCTTATGAGAAGATTTGAAAATCCAATGAACAGATTTTGCTGAAGAACATACAGTATGTTTTACAGATTTCAGAATAGATTTGGTCAATTGCAGAGCACCATTTTACAGATAATTCAACATGTGTACTGTCAAATTCAAAGAAGGGGGAAAAGCAGTCATAGCTTTTCAAAAAGTAAAACTCCAATACAGGTGTTAAATAAAAATCTATGTCATTAAATACTAATTTTACTTATTAGAGCGATTCATTTCTCCGTCTGTTAGCACAGATGGAAACCCTGATGACAAAAACTTCAACAGTGAAAATGATATTTTGTCCACAGTATTCTAACAAATTGACTTATACTTGTGGGGCTCTGTTTCTTTTGTCATCAACACAGTTGTAATATTTCCCATTAAAAATTCTGAAATGTAAATATAATGATATTGTAGAGTGCTACATGGAGCGCCCTTTGGTGTAGGCGGTATCTTGCCAGCTTACTGGAAGAGCAAATCAAGTCATCCGGTCACACACTTAAAGTCTTGCAGACTTGGCGTCCAGCTTTCTGACATGATCATGCGTGGATCAGGCAAACATGGGGGCAATTGTGCGGTTTGGGGCGTGGCCTATTTTAGCAACTGTTCATGCCGCATGTTTCAGTGGAGTCCTGTTCACAATGAGTTCTGTCCAAAACCCTCTAAGCCAGTGGCCCCCAACCCTGTTCCAGGAGATCTACCGTCCTGTAGGTTTTCATTTCAACCTTAATTTGGCACACCCGGTTCTACTAGTTTTACACACTCGCTTCCGAGGTGTCTTTGTTGATTCATTTTTGTCCTGGAAAATACATATACAGCAAATCACGTCTAAAATATCTGTATTCTTGGCAAAATGAGGTACTTAATTACTGAACAAACTGCACTTAGTTTATACTATACTATGGTTTATCCCTATTTTTCCTATTGCACCTTTGTTTGGGGTTCTACCCATCCAACCAAGTTAAGACGAATTTTCCTGCTTCAAAAACGTTGCATTAGAGTGATTCTTAATATGAGCTATTGCGACCACACTGCAACTTCTTTTACTTTGCTAGGTATTCTGGACATCTACAAGATAAACTTGTTCCAGACCTGCATTTTTTAAACAAATATATTAACAATGCCCTTCCACTTTCTTTCATGAATTCCTTTTCACTAAATGCTGATTTTCATTCCTATTCTACTAGATCTAGATTGCACTTTCACCCTTCTTTTGTATGAACGGGTTTGTCCCAATTTTGCATATCTTTTAGAGGCCCTTCAGTTTGGAACACTCTTCCTAGCTCCATAAAATATGTATCTCCCCAACAGTTTAAAAAAGTCATCAAATCATGTATAAATTCTCATAATTTTGATAATTTTATTTAAATATTACTGCTTGTCTTATATTGTTTTGAATGTCAATGTGAATTTACAAATTTTATTCCATTAACTTTATTATTATTATTATTTTTTTTTTTCTGTACTTCTTGAATTATTTATTTGTCCTGTTTTTGGTGGGGACACTTCATAAGCCTTCGGCTTTTAGTCCCCTCCTGCATGCCTTTTTTTCCCCTCGGTGTATTTATAGTGGTATTTTTGTCTTATGTGCTTTTTATAAATAAATAAATACTAGTTAGCAGCTCTAAGGAGATCTCTAGCTGTTGAATGAGGTGCGCTTTGTTACGGTTCTACAGGACGGTAGATTTCCAGGAACAGGGTTGGGGACCACTGCTCTAAGCTGAAGCCTTTCCTCAACGTTTCCCCAGGGCTCCTTAACACTGCTATAACACACTCCGAATCTCTTTACCCTGAGCTTAAAAATACAGTGGTCAATAGTAATTATGGTAGGGGGTGCAGAGATCAGAGGACTTTGACAATGGTCATGATCGCAGGAACATCACATCCTCACACCTGCTTTCTCACTGTGCACAAACACATCCGCTGCCACATCGCTGAGAGCACTCAATAACAGGGTAGTCTGTTGGCAGTCTGATGTGGGGACTGGGGTTAAAAATACAGACATGGTGTCTGGACAGGGATGCGACAAGACAACAGTGCTCCTGTCACAATAGGAGCTCACCAGTACAAGCACATTCCAAGCTTTTTTTTAACTTGTCGGAGACAGCAAGAAAGAAGTAAGTTACATTTACGTAATGCACAGATTAATTATCTCCCTTTTTTCTCCATTTTACATTGCATGTTTTCCACCCTTTTTTCGTGCAGGAAGGGCACCTTCCGCTGATTAGCTCATAATGGAATCAAGTGGCGAGTTAGCGGCACACCGACCGGCTTTTATTAGCCATCGATTAGGAACGAGAGCTGTGAGTGCGTCAGCCGCAGTCCGTAGGTGGGCATAGCTTTGTGCCCATCTGCTCGCCTGTGTCCTTCCTCAAATAGCTCCATTAGCTGGCAGCCGGGTGGGCCTGAGAGGAGCCTTCCATGTGTCATTAAGCGCCAGTCACTTATGTAACAGACATTGTGAGGGGAGCAATCTCTCCTTCTCTCCGTCCAACATTCCCTGTCCATCTCTCCATCATTCTCTCGCTTTGCCCTTTTCCTTCTTCATCTCTTTCCTACTCTCTGTGTATCTGTCTCGCACAGGGGAGGGGGAGGGATACTATACCCTTACTTCCACAAAAACAACTACACACACACACAAAACACCAAAAAAGCATTCTTCACACTAAGATGATTGTGCGCCATATAATTTGTAAATATATATATATATATATATACAGATCCTTTCCAAAAAATTAGAATATCATGGAAAAGTTGTTTTTTTTTCCATAATTCCATTCAAAAAGTGAAACTTTCATAGATTATAGATTCATTACACACAAAGTGAAATATTCTAGCCTTCATTTGTTTCATTTTTCATAATTTTGGCTTATAGCTCCAGAAAACCCCCAAAACAGTATTTCAAGAAATTAGAATAGTGTGTTGAAAATCAGCATTTACTTCAGTTATTTCAGAGAATGAGTGGAGTGGCTTGACTCGAAGAATCCGACAGTTGTAGCCCATGTCCCGGATACGTCTGTACGTGGTGGTTTTTGAAGCACTGACTCCAGCCTCAGTCCACTCCCTCTGCATCTCCGCCAAATTTTGGAATCGTCTTTGCTTGACAATCCACTGAAGCCTACGGTCATCTCTTTTGCTTGTGCACCTTCTCCTGCCACATTTTTCCCTTCCACTAAACTTTCTATTGATATGCTTGGACACTGCACTCTGTGAACAGCCAGCCTCCTTAGCGATGACCTTTTTTGACTTACCCATCTTCTGGAGGGTGTCAATGATGGTCTTCTGGCCAATTGTCAAGTCTGCAGTCTTCCCCATACTGAACCAAACTGAGATAAACTTTGCAGGTGTTTTGAGTAAATTAGATGATAGTGTGACACTCAGTCTAAAACATTCATTCTCTGAAATAATTGAAGTAAATGTTGATTTTCGACACACTATTCTAATTTCTTGAAATACTGTTTTGGGGGTTTTCTGGAGCTGTAAGCCAAAATTATGAAAAATGAAACAAATAAAGGCTAGGAATATTTCAGTTTGTGTGTAATGAATCTATAATCTATGAAAGTTTCACTTTTTGAATGGAATTATGGGGAAAAAAAAACTTTTCCATGATATTCTAATTTTTTGGAAAGGATCTGTATGTTACAACCGAACACTCACAGGTATGAAAAGTACCTAAAAAGGTACATTTCACATGTCACTTCGGTGGTACCCTATAGGTCACAAAGGTGTACCCTAGCCAGCAATAAATTATAATAATAATTGTACCTTTTTGCCTGAAAGGTACTTATTAGTACCCAAATAGAACATTATTGTACTTTTACGCTACATTTGGGAAATTTGTTCCTTAAAGATGAAAAATGTACCTCCACTGTACCTTTTTTCTGAGAGTGTACATAGGACATAATGTGGTATGATAGAGTGGCTTCTGGGTTGGTCCATATGAGTAAAGGGGCAGGTAGTCCAATACAGAGTGTATATTGCCATATAATTAAATAGTTTTGCCTACAAGTAACACATAGGTGACAGACCATGGTAAAACGTCCACCACGACAGGAAACGTGTTTCTGAGTTATTCACATTTTATCAAAGTCTAAGTTCAGATCTTTGAAATTATATATCATACACTACAATCAAGAAAATAATGAGGAAGTTATGGCTTGAAATATTGATACTCCTTGAAAGTAAGTTCTGAGAAAAAGGCTGTTGAAGGTTTGGAACTTTCCCCTACACATTTCCCATACACATACAGATGGAAATTAGCTTTCTGCTAAATCTGGTGCACTCATCTTTTTATCCCAATAATTAATTTTCGTGCACAATGTCCTTTCAAACCAAATAAAAAAATTTTAAAAAAACATTCTCAATGAAAACCAGGATAACCAAGATAACATTATTTAGAGAAGTTAAATCATGGTTGTATTTGTTGGTTGGCTACAATGAAAACAACAATAGATTGTCAATGTGTTTGCTACGTTTGCACTACATGATGGCTGTTCAAATAGGTATGTAAAACTACATTTTGATAATAATAGCTGCACTTAACACATGTATAGCCATACCTACAGATGATGGCTGTTCACACAAGTATGCAAAACTAGACTTTGATAACAATAGTTGCACCATGAAAACTTGTATAACCACACCTGATTACAATGGCTGTTCAAATACATATGTAAAACTTGCCAGGAGAACTCTTTCAACTTCATCTGCCATAACAACACCAGGATCCATTTCTTAATTGTCATTATGCATAGAAACATCTTTGTTTTCAGTAAAGTGTATATAGTGTATATTGTCACATAATCAAATAGTTTGGCCTACAAGTAATACATATTGCGATATCAGAATGTAGTTAGGCCCATGGCATTCACACTGATCCAATAGATGCTGGGAAGGGAAGGTGAGGTTACAAGAGGCTAGGAGCAAATTCTGCGATGAGAGACCTAAGTCTAAAAATGGCAATAAAGTCTGCACACAGCGATTACTGCTCCCAGAAAGACTTTATTCACCACATGAAAGTCAACGTTTCGACCCGGATTGGATCTTCATGAGAACACAAGACCAGAGCCTTTAGCAAGGAACAGTGGCACCATTTTCCTCCAATCAACATCACAAAACCAGTAAAGCCAAATGATGAGGGAACACACAAATTTGCTTAATTTCTGTTTAATATGAGAAATTAAGCAATTAAACCACTAATTGGGTTAGATGGTGTGTTTACCCCTATACCGCAGTAGGTTTTTTTTTTACATAAAAAAAAAAACCAGATTGAAAACCCAAGAAAGTGGAGATGCTCAACAAATGGGTTTTATTAAGTTACTGTACTGCAATATAAAATGGCATGTGTTGGTTTTCTATAGAACACTGTTACTACAAACCGCCGTCCTGTCTCCTGCCTTATGAGCTGAAGCTTCAGGATGGTTAGGCTCTGTAAATCTGCTTTGTTTTAGTTAATTAAGTGGTAATGCTGTTGACGTAAATGGTTTATATTCTGCCTCAAATTAGCAACTGGTTCACAGGGGCTTGGTCATCTGCCTCATTACCAGGACAAAATGCACAGCGCAAAGCAACAAAACCCATCACTGTGTGTTTCAAAAAAAAAAAAGTGTTAAATAAAGTATTTGAATAAGTGAGGTATCAGAGCAGCACACATAGATAAACACAGAGAGACAGAGGGATATGCAGAGATACTGACTTTAGGATATTTGTAGTAACAAAGTAAGAACTCTAAAACATTCTGCACACAGGTACTGTACTAATGGAGATACTTTCAATGGCTGCAGGTAGAAACAACATTTCTGTGAAGGTAAGGAGAAACAGTGTTTCTGTGAAGGTGGGGTGAAGCTAATGTGAAACTTGCACTGGCACACCGCGGGAATCCGCTCCCGGGGATAATCACTTGATGAAAAATTCAATAGCTGTAGAAATATTAGTCTTGTTAAATGTGGAAGATGTTTAATAGATGAGTTGTGTGTTATGATTTGTCCCCTCCACCCCTCGTCCTACTCCAAAAGCTCTGCAGGTGTTCTCTTTTTATACACGCATCAGAAAAACCCTTCATGGCGGTCGGCGGTGGCAACGCCAGGGGGTCCTATGGGAGAACACGTCTCTGAACAGTTTAATTAAAATGAAAGTGAGCTTGGGGATGGCTTGGCACCCAGGAGCATATAATCACAGAGACTGAAGATGGGGAAAGGGGGGCACAGATTTCTGTGGATACTATAGAAAAGTGTTTGTGCGTTCTTAAAGTTTCCATCACCACCGAATATAAGCTGTGGATTGCAACCCAGACAGGGCCAAACCAAACCAAAGCTAACCAAAGATTCATTATTAATTTTACGTGCTGCACCATATTTTCTGTGATCACTTCTGACAGGATCAATTGAGTGTATCTGTGTATGATCTTTTGCACGTATTCTTGTAAGTTCGTCAGTGATCAGTCTTATGTCTTTAGAGATATTCTGTCTACTGAGAAGCTCAGTAACCTCAGTGGTTTTCTGTTGATTTGGTTGGTCAGTTGCACTCCCACAAAATGCTACTCTGGAGATGCATGTATTTGGGGAAACGGAGCTGTGTCTGTGTGGGACCAGAGGAATTTAATTGAATATGGATGTTTTTACGAGTTTACAAAGGCTACCACACGCACGCATGCACACACTCGCACGCACACACTCCTCTATGAGATTCACTGCTCAGTGAGAAGGGCCTGTCGCTCAGACAGCAGTATTATGGCTGCAGTCCAGTGGAGGGAAACTGTCTCAGTGGGACACTGTTTGCTGGCCAAAGCCTTGCACATCCACAGCCTGGAGGAAACCCAGTCTCTCTGACTTTATGAGCCAAATGGGTCTCTTCCCCATTTCACAAAGCCATTCTCTTGCCACCTGCATGAAGACAGTGTTCAGTGCAGTCTACAGGACTATCCCTTCAAACCTCTATCTGTATCAGCAATGGTGTACCTGCCTATATCTGTCTGAGTAAGTAAGGAGGCACAAAACATATTCAAAAAGTTCTTCCTAATAGTCACACACACAGACACATAAGTGCACACACAGGCGCGCGCACACAGATAAACACACGTGCACACACACACACACGGTAAAGACTCACCTGGATCTGCTGTTGCAGAAGGTTGATTTTGTGTTGCTGCTGGAGGAGTTGCTGCTGTTGCCGAGCAATCTGTGATAGGATAAGAAGGTGTGAGAAACACATACATACATACATACATACATACATACATACATACAGACGCTTAGCAACCTTGATTTCTATGGTGCTGTGCTACTATTTCCTCTGTGACTGACACTGTTCTCTCGGAGTGACCTGGTGCTCTGCTGTACCCTGCTCTGACGTGGTGGCGCCCCGCTCGCTGTGAATTACACGGTGCCGCCGTGCTCGCTGCGTGGCTTCAGAAACACATTTTGGTCAGGATAAAGGGAGGCTGGCTCGTTCTGCAATGTGTTTGTGTTTGAGTATTACACTTGAGCCTAACTACCGTGGTGTGCAGAAGAACCAGCACACCAACTTATGTATTTAAGTTGTCTGTGCAAAATGCAGTAAAAGAAATCCTGACATGGCTCCTTGGGCAGACACGCTGGGGCCCTTCCCCTCCCGAGTCCTGAGGCGCACCGCGTTTCCTCTCCATGGCTGCACTCCCACCAGCTCAGCAACACGCAGAAGAGAGATTGCCTCTCTGCGCTATCCCCGGCAGCCTATTGCCTGCAGGGAGTCTGGTGCACCTCCATCCGCTATACCATCACTCCCAGCATGCATCACTTTAGCCCTCTGCTGCTTTCATTTGTTAAAGGCTGCCTGGGGTGGATATCTAGCAGGCTCACCCCCACCCCCCCCCCCCCCCCCCCACCCCCCCCGCCCTCCAAGCTCCTCCCCAGCCCCTCTGTTCCCTCTCCTCCACGCCACACAATTCCTCCAGTCCATGGCCACAGCATACTCACCCCGGCCCCTACCTCTCCCCGAACCTCCCCTCAGTCCATACCAACAGCACACTCCCACCCAGCACCTCCCCCCACACATTCCCCAACACACACACACAAGCACTCTCACAGACGTGAGCCTCAAGCCCCTGGTTCTGAACACTCACCTGCTCCTGCTGTTGCTTGGCAAGCTCCATCTGCTGCCGCTGCTTCTCCATCTGTGATGCAGCCAACTTCTTCTGCTCCTCGTGGGCGGCCAGTAACTGCTCCCTCAGGCTGGTCAGCTGCGTGATCATGCCCATCAGCTGACGCTCCTTGTCCGCCAGACTGTCCGGAGTTCCTACAAGAGACCACAGGTCAGAGCCCAGGAACAGCACCGGACTTTAAATGTGCAGGTCAGAGCGCAGGAACAGCACCAGCCGCTAATGTGCAGGTCAGAACGCAGGAACAGCACGGGTCTTTAAATGTGCAGGTCAGAGTCCAGGAACAGCACCGGTCTTTAAATGTGCAGGTCAGAGCGCAGGAACAGCACCAGCCGCTAAATGTGCAGGTTAGAATGCAGGAACAGCACCAGTCTTTAAATGTGCAGGTCAGAGTCCAGGAACAGCACCGGTCTTTAAATGTGCAGGTCAGAGCCCAGGAACAGCACTGGTCTTTAAATGAGCAGGTCAGAGTCCAGGAACAGCACCAGTCACTCAGGCCATGGATCAGAGGCTGGCATATCAATGCAAGCAATCTCGAGGTAGAGAAGGTTGCATATCAGCACATTTCATCTGCAAGCACACAGAACGACACGGAGTCTAGCTTGCACCTCCCTCAATGTGGCCTCTCGCTTTTTGTTTACTTTCAAGTCAGAAGGCCTCCAGCATGAATTTAGCATTTTGTGACCTCTGACCTCACAGGGCTCAGAACATATGCTGACCTTTGAACTCATTCCATTCCTCAAGCAGAGCCGGGGTTTTCACAGAGGCAGAGAAAAACAACATCTCGCGGTGGGATGTGAGAACTGAGCAGAAAGGGACTTCTTTAGATATACGTACAATAGTTTTCATTAAGCACATACAGGAGTGCTATCTTTATGTACCTGCAGGTATGTTAGTGTAGTTATCCAAATGTGTTATCTTTAGATATATGTAGTAGATCTGTTAACTTTGAGCATGTGTCGGTCTGTTATCTTATGGTAAGTGCAAATGTGATATCTTTAGGTACTTGTAGGTTTCTGGTTTATGGTATCTTAAGGTGCATGCAAAGTTGTTAGAAAAGAGTAAGTCATTATGTGTTAAACAAACTGGATATGAGAGATGCGGAAAAAAAAGCTTCAAAGTAATTACTATAAATGCAGAGGTGTGAAAGTGTGTGTATATTCATATGTATGAGAGCAT